>JAUIMM010000974.1:922500-950000 GCA_031769625.1 Taudactylus pleione
CGGGGAAGACATTGCTATATACAGATAGATAGGATGTAAGGGCACGGGGAAGACATTGCTATATACAGATAAATAGGATGTAAGGGCACGGGGAAGACATTGCTATATACAGATAGATAGGATGTAAGGGCACGGGGAAGACATTGCTATATACAGATAGATAGGATGCAAGGGCACGGGGAAGACATTGCTATATACAGATAGATAGGATGCAAGGGCACGGGGAAGACATTGCTATATACAGATAGATAGGATGTAAGGGCACGGGGAAGACATTGCTATATACAGATAGATAGGATGTAAGGGCACGGGGAAGACATTGCTATATACAGATAGATAGGATGTAAGGGCACGGGGAAGACATTGCTATATACAGATAGATAGGATGTAAGGGCACGGGGAAGACATTGCTATATACAGATAGATAGGATGTAAGGGCACGGGGAAGACATTGCTATATACAGATAGATAGGATGTAAGGGCACGGGGAAGACATTGCTATATACAGATAGATAGGATGTAAAGGCACGGGGATGACATTGCTATATACAGATAGATAGGATGTAAAGGCACGGGGAAGACATTGCTATATACAGATAGATAGGATGTAAGGGCACGGGGAAGACATTGCTATATACAGATAGATAGGATGTAAGGGCACGGGGAAGACATTGCTATATACAGATAGATAGGATGTAAAGGCACGGGGAAGACATTGCTATATACAGATAGATAGGATGTAAGGGCACGGGGAAGACATTGCTATATACAGATAGATAGGATGTAAAGGCACGGGGATGACATTGCTATATACAGATAGATAGGATGTAAAGGCACGGGGAAGACATTGCTATATACAGATAGATAGGATGTAAAGGCACGGGGAAGACATTGCTATATACAGATAGATAGGATGTAAGGGCACGGGGAAGACATTGCTATATACAGATAGATAGGATGTAAGGGCACGGGGAAGACATTGCTATATACAGATAGATAGGATGTAAGGGCACGGGGAAGACATTGCTATATACAGATAGATAGGATGTAAGGGCACGGGGAAGACATTGCTATATACAGATAGATAGGATGTAAGGGCACGGGGAAGACATTGCTATATACAGATAGATAGGATGTAAGGGCACGGGGAAGACATTGCTATATACAGATAGATAGGATGTAAGGGCACGGGGAAGACATTGCTATATACAGATAGATAGGATGTAAGGGCACGGGGAAGACATTGCTATATACAGATAGATAGGATGTAAAGGCACGGGGAAGACATTGCTATATACAGATAGATAGGATGTAAGGGCACGGGGAAGACATTGCTATATACAGATAGATAGGATGTAAGGGCACGGGGAAGACATTGCTATATACAGATAGATAGGATGTAAGGGCACGGGGAAGACATTGCTATATACAGATAGATAGGATGTAAAGGCACGGGGAAGACATTGCTATATACAGATAGATAGGATGTAAGGGCACGGGGAAGACATTGCTATATACAGATAGATAGGATGTAAGGGCACGGGGAAGACATTGCTATATACAGATAGATAGGAAGTAAGGGCACGGGGAAGACATTGCTATATACAGATAGATAGGATGTAAGGGCACGGGGAAGACATTGCTATATACAGATAGATAGGATGTAAGGGCACGGGGAAGACATTGCTATATACAGATAGATAGGATGTAAGGGCACGGGGAAGACATTGCTATATACAGATAGATAGGATGTAAGGGCACGGGGAAGACATTGCTATATACAGATAGATAGGATGCAAGGGCACGGGGAAGACATTGCTATATACAGATAGATAGGATGTAAGGGCACGGGGAAGACATTGCTATATACAGATAGATAGGATGTAAAGGCACGGGGAAGACATTGCTATATACAGATAGATAGGATGTAAGGGCACGGGGAAGACATTGCTATATACAGATAGATAGGATGTAAGGGCACGGGGAAGACATTGCTATATACAGATAGATAGGATGTAAGGGCACGGGGAAGACATTGCTATATACAGATAGATAGGATGTAAGGGCACGGGGAAGACATTGCTATATACAGATAGATAGGATGTAAGGGCACGGGGAAGACATTGCTATATACAGATAGATAGGATGTAAGGGCACGGGGAAGACATTGCTATATACAGATAGATAGGAAGTAAGGGCACGGGGAAGACATTGCTATATACAGATAGATAGGATGTAAGGGCACGGGGAAGACATTGCTATATACAGATAGATAGGATGTAAGGGCACGGGGAAGACATTGCTATATACAGATAAATAGGATGTAAGGGCACGGGGAAGACATTGCTATATACAGATAGATAGGATGTAAGGGCACGGGGAAGACATTGCTATATACAGATAGATAGGATGTAAGGGCACGGGGAAGACATTGCTATATACAGATAGATAGGATGTAAGGGCACGGGGAAGACATTGCTATATACAGATAGATAGGATGTAAGGGCACGGGGAAGACATTGCTATATACAGATAGATAGGATGTAAAGGCACGGGGATGACATTGCTATATACAGATAGATAGGATGTAAAGGCACGGGGATGACATTGCTATATACAGATAGATAGGATGTAAAGGCACGGGGAAGACATTGCTATATACAGATAGATAGGATGTAAGGGCACGGGGAAGACATTGCTATATACAGATAAATAGGATGTAAGGGCACGGGGAAGACATTGCTATATACAGATAGATAGGATGTAAAGGCACGGGGAAGACATTGCTTTATACAGATTAATAGGATGTAAGGGCACGGGGAAGACATTGCTATATACAGATAAATAGGATGTAAGGGCACGGGGAAGACATTGCTATATACAGATAAATAGGATGTAAAGGCACGGGGAAGACATTGCTATATACAGATAAATAGGATGTAAAGGCACGGGGAAGACATTGCTATATACAGATAGATAGGATGTAAGGGCACGGGGAAGACATTGCTATATACAGATAGATAGGATGTAAGGGCACGGGGAAGACATTGCTATATACAGATAGATAGGATGTAAGGGCACGGGGAAGACATTGCTATATACAGATAGATAGGATGTAAGGGCACGGGGAAGACATTGCTATATACAGATAAATAGGATGTAAGGGCACGGGGAAGACATTGCTATATACAGATAGATAGGATGTAAGGGCACGGGGAAGACATTGCTATATACAGATAGATAGGATGTAAAGGCACGGGGAAGACATTGCTATATACAGATAGATAGGATGTAAGGGCACGGGGAAGACATTGCTATATACAGATAGATAGGATGTAAAGGCACGGGGAAGACATTGCTATATACAGATAGATAGGATGTAAGGGCACGGGGAAGACATTGCTATATACAGATAGATAGGATGTAAGGGCACGGGGAAGACATTGCTATATACAGATAGATAGGATGTAAGGGCACGGGGAAGACATTGCTATATACAGATAGATAGGATGTAAGGGCACGGGGAAGACATTGCTATATACAGATAGATAGGATGTAAGGGCACGGGGAAGACATTGCTATATACAGATAGATAGGATGTAAGGGCACGGGGAAGACATTGCTATATACAGATAAATAGGATGTAAGGGCACGGGGAAGACATTGCTATATACAGATAGATAGGATGTAAGGGCACGGGGAAGACATTGCTATATACAGATAGATAGGATGTAAGGGCACGGGGAAGACATTGCTATATACAGATAAATAGGATGTAAAGGCACGGGGAAGACATTGCTACATACAGATAAATAGGAAGTAAGGGCACGGGGAAGACATTGCTATATACAGATAGATAGGATGTAAAGGCACGGGGAAGACATTGCTATATACAGATAAATAGGATGTAAAGGCACGGGGAAGACATTGCTATATACAGATAAATAGGATGTAAGGGCACGGAGAAGACATTGCTATATACAGATAGATAGGATGTAAAGGCACGGGGAAGACATTGCTATATACAGATAG
This sequence comes from Taudactylus pleione, assembly GCA_031769625.1. Classification (NCBI taxonomy): domain Eukaryota; kingdom Metazoa; phylum Chordata; class Amphibia; order Anura; family Myobatrachidae; genus Taudactylus; species Taudactylus pleione. The sequence continues at coordinate 926,533 of JAUIMM010000974.1, forward strand.
ATAGGATGTAAGGGCACGGGGAAGACATTGCTATATACAGATAAATAGGATGTAAGGGCACGGGGAAGACATTGCTATATACAGATAGATAGGATGTAAGGGCACGGGGAAGACATTGCTATATACAGATAGATAGGATGTAAGGGCACGGGGAAGACATTGCTATATACAGATAGATAGGATGTAAGGGCACGGGGAAGACATTGCTATATACAGATAGATAGGATGTAAGGGCACGGGGAAGACATTGCTATATACAGATAGATAGGATGTAAGGGCACGGGGAAGACATTGCTATATACAGATAGATAGGATGTAAGGGCACGGGGAAGACATTGCTATATACAGATAGATAGGATGTAAGGGCACGGGGAAGACATTGCTATATACAGATAGATAGGATGTAAGGGCACGGGGAAGACATTGCTATATACAGATAGATAGGATGTAAGGGCACGGGGAAGACATTGCTATATACAGATAGATAGGATGTAAGGGCACGGGGAAGACATTGCTATATACAGATAGATAGGATGTAAGGGCACGGGGAAGACATTGCTATATACAGATAGATAGGATGTAAGGGCACGGGGAAGACATTGCTATATACAGATAGATAGGATGTAAGGGCACGGGGAAGACATTGCTATATACAGATAGATAGGATGTAAGGGCACGGGGAAGACATTGCTATATACAGATAGATAGGATGTAAAGGCACGGGGAAGACATTGCTATATACAGATAGATAGGATGTAAGGGCACGGGGAAGACATTGCTATATACAGATAGATAGGATGTAGGGGCACGGGGAAGACATTGCTATATACAGATAGATAGGAAGTAAGGGCACGGGGAAGACATTGCTATATACAGATAGATAGGATGTAAGGGCACGGGGAAGACATTGCTATATACAGATAGATAGGATGTAAGGGCACGGGGAAGACATTGCTATATACAGATAGATAGGATGTAAAGGCACGGGGAAGACATTGCTATATACAGATAGATAGGATGTAAGGGCACGGGGAAGACATTGCTATATACAGATAGATAGGATGCAAGGGCACGGGGAAGACATTGCTATATACAGATAGATAGGATGTAAGGGCACGGGGAAGACATTGCTATATACAGATAGATAGGATGTAAGGGCACGGGGAAGACATTGCTAAATACAGATAGATAGGATGTAAAGGCACGGGGATGACATTGCTATATACAGATAGGACGTAAAGGCACGGGGAAGACATTGCTATATACAGATAAATAGGATGTAAAGGCACGGGGAAGACATTGCTATATACAGATAGATAGGATGTAAAGGCACGGGGAAGACATTGCTATATACAGATAGATTGGATGTAAGGACACGGGGAAGACATTGCTAAATACAGATAGATAGGATGTAAAGGCACGGGGATGACATTGCTATATACAGATAGATAGGATGTAAAGGCACGGGGAAGACATTGCTATATACAGATAAATAGGATGTAAAGGCACGGGGAAGACATTGCTATATACAGATAGATAGGATGTAAGGGCACGGGGAAGACATTGCTATATACAGATAGATAGGATGTAAGGGCACGGGGAAGACATTGCTATATACAGATAGATAGGATGTAAGGGCACGGGGAAGACATTGCTATATACAGATAGATAGGATGTAAAGGCACGGGGAAGACATTGCTATATACAGATAGATAGGATGTAAGGGCACGGGGAAGACATTGCTATATACAGATAGATAGGATGTAAAGGCACGGGGAAGACATTGCTATATACAGATAGATAGGATGTAAGGGCACGGGGAAGACATTGCTATATACAGATAGATAGGATGTAAGGGCACGGGGAAGACATTGCTATATACAGATAGATAGGATGTAAGGGCACGGGGAAGACATTGCTATATACAGATAGATAGGATGTAAGGGCACGGGGAAGACATTGCTATATACAGATAGATAGGATGTAAAGGCACGGGGAAGACATTGCTATATACAGATAGATAGGATGTAAGGGCACGGGGAAGACATTGCTATATACAGATAGATAGGATGTAAGGGCACGGAGAAGACATTGCTATATACAGATAGATAGGATGTAAGGGCACGGGGAAGACATTGCTATATACAGATAAATAGGATGCAAAGGCACGGGGAAGACATTGCTATATACAGATAGATAGGATGTAAGGGCACGGGGAAGACATTGCTATATACAGATAGATAGGATGTAAGGGCACGGGGAAGACATTGTTGACTATGGACCTGATTCAGACCCGCTCGCTAAGGCGCGACCGCTCGCTCTGAGCGATTTTCGCCCATCTGCGCATATGTATAATTCGCAGTGCGCATGCGCAAGCCATTCGTTGCGATCGGATTTTGGTTGCTCGTAAGCCACTATCAGGTCGCTGCTTTGAGTGACAGATAGCGCCGTTTGTGGGTGGTAACAGGGGATGGTGCTTGTGAACGGGGGAGTGGATGTGCGAACGCAGGCGTGTCAGCTCGCCAAAACGCAGTTTAAAGGGCGTGCATAATAGCAAAGTAGCGTCATTGTACACGTCACCTGCATGTATTTCAGCCAGTGCTGATCGCTGTGCTTACGGCAGGCTAAGGAAACCCCAAGGGCTGCGAGCAGCTCCGATGGCTCACGATGGTCCCGATTAATCCTCTATTCCTCGGAGATGATGTGTGTTGCGAGTGGCAAGGGGGTGTATTCAGACATTTGCGGGCGCACTTTGCCGTAGCTCGCTAAAACATAGTGGGCGTCCTTACGCGAAGCAGTGTGAGCACTTCATTCAAATATCCGGCCCCTTTTTGCCAGCGAGCGATCGCATCTTGCGAACGGGTCTGAATGAGCTCCTATGTACTAAGCCTTGGAGAGAGATAAAGAGCCTCATTCAGTAGCGTGCCGGACCCGTGTTGCACATGTGCAGAATAGGTCTGCAATCACGCACGCAGTTTGGCCGCAGACGTTCACTGATTGACAGTCTGTTGCCGTTTCTAGGTGGTGAGGGGGCGGCGACAACCTCCGATTCCAAAAACGAAGGCATGTCGCCACCATTGGGGGCAGAGTTAAGAGGCCGGGATCTCTGTCGGCTGACTTCCTGGCCTCTTTTGAGCATCTGCATTGGCTAGCTTGCAGGACCCCATGGGTCACTTGGCCGGCCAATGGTATCGCAGATGATCTGATGCTGCATCCTAGGACGCTGCTTGGATCAGTAATGTATGCAGGAGGCGTGACCAATCCTGCTGTATTACCATATTACAGCTATCACAGCTGCGATCGCTAATGCATCCTCTGTAGAATCAGGCCAAGAGTACCAACCAATCAGCTCCAGTCCAGCTTTTAAGGATATCCATGTTTGACTCTGAATGGTTAAACCAAATTGAGTATTAATTAAGTCACCTGTGCTCGAGCATGGCTATCCTTAAAACTTGGACTGTAATGGTGGAGTTTGCAATATGCAATTTTCAGAACGACGCACAATATATTTTTTCGGTGATTTATATCCAATAGACCCCACAAGCTGGTGAAACGTACTGCATGAGAGTGTGGTGCCGGAGGGTGTGGTGCTGCCGGAGAGTGTGGTGCTGCCGGAGAGTGTGGTGCTGGAGAGTGTGGTGCTGCCGGAGAGTGTGGTGCTGCCGGAGAGTGTAGTGGCGGAGGGTGTGGTGCCGGAGAGTGTGGTGCCGGAGAGTGTGGTGCTGCCAGAGAGTGTGGTGCTGCCGGAGGGTGTGGTGCTGCCGGAGGGTGTGGCGCTGCCGGAGGGTGTGGCGCTGCCGCAGAGTGTGGTGCTGCCGCAGAGTGTGGTGCCGGAAGGTGTGGTGCCGGAGGGTGTGGTGCCGGAGGGTGTGGTGCCGGAGAGTGTGGCACTGCCAGAGAGTGTGGTGCTGCCAGAGAGTGTAGTGCCGGAGAGTGTGGTGCTGGAGGGTGTGGCGCTGCCGGAGAGTGTGGCGCTGCCGGAGAGTGTGGCGCTGCCAGAGAGTGTAGTGCCGGAGAGTGTGGTGCTGCCAGAGAGTGTAGTGCCAGAGAGTGTGGTGCTGGAGGGTGTGGTGCCAGAGAGTGTAGTGCCGGAGTGTGGCGCTGCCAGAGAGTGTGGCGCTGCCAGAGAGTGTGGCGCTGCCAGAGAGTGTGGCGCTGCCAGAGAGTGTAGTGCCGGAGAGTGTGGTGCTGCCAGAGAGTGTAGTGCCAGAGAGTGTGGTGCTGGAGGGTGTGGTGCCAGAGAGTGTAGTGCCGGAGTGTGGTGCTGCCGGAGAGTGTGGTGTTGGAGGGCGTAGTGCCGGATAGTGTGGTGCTGGTGAAATGTACTGCCAGAGAGTGTGGTGCCGGAGAGTGTGGTGCTACCGGCGAGCGTGGTGTGGTGCCAGAGGGTGTGATGCCATAGAGTGTTGTCGTGCTGGAGAGTGTTGTCGTGCTGGAGAGTGTTGTGGTGCTGGAGAGTGTGGTGGTGTCGGAGGGTGTGGTGGTGTCGGAGGGTGTGGTGCTGCCGGAGAGTGTGGTGCTGCCGGAGAGTGTGGTGCCAGAGGGTGTGGTGCCGGAGGGTGTGGTGCCGGAGGGTGTGGCGCTGCTGTAGAGTGTAGTGCCGGAGAGTGTGGTGCTGGAGGGTGTGGTGCTGGAGAGTGTGGTGCCGGAGAGTGTGGTGCCGGAGGGTGTGGTGCTGGAGGGTGTGGCGCTGCCGGAGAGTGTGGTGCTGCCAGAGTGTGGTGCCGGAGAGTGTGGTGCTGGAGGGTGTGGTGCCGGAGGGTGTGGCGCTGCCGGAGAGTGTGGCACTGCCGGAGAGTGTGGTGCCAGAGAGTGTGGTGGTGCCAGAGAGTGTGGTGGTGCCAGAGAGTGTGGTGCTGGAGGGCGTAGTGCCGGATAGTGTGGTGCTGGTGAAATGTACTGCCAGAGAGTGTGGTGCCGGAGAGTGTGGTGCTGCCGGAGAGCGTGGTGTGGTGCCAGAGGGTGTGATGCCGTAGAGTGTTGTGGTGCTGGAGAGTGTTGTGGTGTCGGAGAGTGTGGTGCCGGAGGGTGTGGTGGTGCCGGACAGTGTGGTGCTGCCGGACAGTGTGGTGCTGCCGGACAGTGTGGTGCTACCGCAGGGTGTGGTGCTGCTGCAGGGTGTGGTGGTGCCGTAGAGTGTGGTGCTGCCGCAGAGTGTGGTGCTGCCACAGACTGTGGTGCTGCCGCAAAGTGTGGTGCTGCCGGAGAGTGTAGTGCTGCCAGAGAGTGTAGTGCCGGAGAGTGTGGTGCCGGAGGGTGTGGCGCTGCCGGAGAGTGTGGCGCTGCCGGAGAGTGTGGCGCCGGAGGGTGTGGTGGCGGAGGGTGTGGTGGCGGAGGGTGTGGTGGCGGAGAGTGTGGTGGCGGAGAGTGTGGTGCCGGAGAGTGTGGTGCTGCCGGAGAGTGTAGTGGTAGTGATGGAGAGTGTGGTGCCGGAGAGTGTGGTGCCGGAGAGTGTGGTGCCAGAGGGTGTGGTGCCGGAGGGTGTGGTGCTGCCGGAGAGTGTAGTGGTGGAAAGTGTGGTGCCGGAGTGTGGTGGTGCCGGAGAGTGTGGTGGTGCCGGAGAGTGTGGTGCCGGAGAGTGTGGTGCTGCCGGAGGGTGTGGTGCTGCCGGAGGGTGTAGTGGTGGAGAGTGTGGTGCCGGAGAGTGTGGTGCCGGAGAGTGTGGTGCCGGAGAGTGTGATGCCGGAGAGTGTGGTGCCGGAGGGTGTGGAGCTGTCGGAGAGTGTGGTGCCGGAGAGTGTCGTGGTGGAGAGTGTGGTGCCGGAGAGTGTGGTGCCGGAGGGTGTGGTGCCGGAGGGTGTGGTGCTGTCGGAGAGTGTGGTAGCGGAGAGTGTGGTGCCGGAGTGTGGTGGTGCCGGAGAGTGTGGTGCTGCCGCAGAGTGTGGTGCTGCCGCAGAGTGTGGTGCTGCCGCAGAGTGTGGTGCTGCCGCAGGGTGTGGTGGTGCCGTAGAGTGTGCTGCTGCCGCAGAGTGTGGTGCCGGAGAGTGTAGTGCTGCCAGAGAGTGTAGTGCCGGAGAGTGTGGCGCTGCCGGAGAGTGTGGCGCTGCCGGAGAGTGTGGCGCCGGAGGGTGTGGTGGCGGAGGGTGTGGTGGCGGAGGGTGTGGTGGCGGAGAGTGTGGTGCCGGAGAGTGTGGTGCCGGAGAGTGTGGTGCTGCCGGAGAGTGTAGTGGTAGTGATGGAGAGTGTGGTGCCGGAGAGTGTGGTGCCGGAGAGTGTGGTGCCGGAGAGTGTGGTGCCAGAGGGTGTGGTGCCAGAGGGTGTGGTGCTGCCGGAGAGTGTGGTGCCGGAGAGTGTAGTGGTGGAGAGTGTGGTGCCGGAGAGTGTAGTGGTGGAGAGTGTAGTGGTGGAGGGTGTGGTGCCGGAGGGTGTGGTGGCGGAGGGTGTGGTGCCGGAGGGTGTGGTGGCGGAGGGTGTGGTGGCGGAGAGTGTGGTGGCGGAGAGTGTGGTGCTGGAGGGTGTGGCGCTGCTGTAGAGTGTAGTGCCGGAGAGTGTGGTGCTGGAGGGTGTGGTGCTGGAGAGTGTGGTGCCGGAGAGTGTGGTGCCGGAGGGTGTGGTGCTGGAGGGTGTGGTGCTGGAGGGTGTGGCGCTGCCGGAGAGTGTGGTGCTGCCAGAGTGTGGTGGCGGAGAGTGTGGTGCTGGAGGGTGTGGTGCCGGAGGGTGTGGCGCTGCCGGAGAGTGTGGCACTGCCGGAGAGTGTGGTGCCAGAGAGTGTGGTGGTGCCAGAGAGTGTGGTGGTGCCAGAGAGTGTGGTGCTGGAGGGCGTAGTACCGGATAGTGTGGTGCTGGTGAAATGTACTGCCAGAGAGTGTGGTGCCGGAGAGTGTGGTGCTGCCGGAGAGCGTGGTGTGGTGCCAGAGGGTGTGATGCCGTGGAGTGTTGTGGTGCTGGAGAGTGTTGTGGTGTCGGAGAGTGTGGTGCCGGAGGGTGTGGTGCTTCCGGAGAGTGTGGTGCCGGAGAGTGTGGTGCTGCCGGACAGTGTGGTGCTGCCGGACAGTGTGGTGCTACCGCAGGGTGTGGTGCTGCTGCAGGGTGTGGTGGTGCCGTAGAGTGTGGTGCTGCCGCAGAGTGTGGTGCTGCCACAGACTGTGGTGCTGCCGCAAAGTGTGGTGCTGCCGGAGAGTGTAGTGCTGCCAGAGAGTGTAGTGCCGGAGAGTGTGGTGCCGGAGGGTGTGGCGCTGCCGGAGAGTGTGGCGCTGCCGGAGAGTGTGGCGCCGGAGGGTGTGGTGGCGGAGGGTGTGGTGGCGGAGGGTGTGGTGGCGGAGAGTGTGGTGCCGGAGAGTGTGGTGCTGCCGGAGAGTGTAGTGGTAGTGATGGAGAGTGTGGTGCCGGAGAGTGTGGTGCCGGAGAGTGTGGTGCCGGAGAGTGTGGTGCCAGAGGGTGTGGTGCTGCCGGAGAGTGTAGTGGTGGAAAGTGTGGTGCCGGAGTGTGGTGCCAGAGGGTGTGGTGGTGCCGGAGAGTGTGGTGGTGCCGGAGAGTGTGGTGGTGCCGGAGAGTGTGGTGCCGGAGAGTGTGGTGCTGCCGGAGGGTGTGGTGCTGCCGGAGGGTGTAGTGGTGGAGAGTGTGGTGCCGGAGAGTGTGGTGCCGGAGAGTGTAGTGGTGGAGAGTGTGGTGCCGGAGAGTGTGATGCCGGAGAGTGTGGTGCCGGAGGGTGTGGTGCTGTCGGAGAGTGTGGTGCCGGAGAGTGTCGTGGTGGAGAGTGTGGTGCCGGAGAGTGTGGTGCCGAAGGGTGTGGTGCCGGAGGGTGTGGTGCTGTCGGAGAGTGTGGTACCGGAGAATGTAGTGGTGGAGAGTGTGGTGCCGGAGTGTGGTGGTGCCGGAGAGTGTGGTGCTGCCGCAGAGTGTGGTGCTGCCGCAGGGTGTGGTGGTGCCGTAGAGTGTGGTGCTGCCGCAGAGTGTGGTGCTGCCGCAGAGTGTAGTGCTGCCAGAGAGTGTAGTGCTGCCAGAGAGTGTAGTGCCGGAGAGTGTGGCGCTGCCGGAGAGTGTGGCGCTGCCAGAGAGTGTGGCGCTGCCAGAGAGTGTGGCGCTGCCAGAGAGTGTGGTGGCGGAGGGTGTGGTGGCGGAGAGTGTGGTGGCGGAGAGTGTGGTGCTGCCGGAGAGTGTAGTGGTAGTGCCGGAGAGTGTGGTGCCGGAGAGTGTGGTGCCGGAGGGTGTGGTGCCGGAGGGTGTGGTGCCGGAGAGTGTGGTGCCGGAGGGTGTGGTGCTGCCGGAGAGTGTAGTGGTGGAAAGTGTGGTGCCGGAGAGTGTGGTGGTGCCGGAGAGTGTGGTGGTGCCGGAGAGTGTGGTGCCGGAGGGTGTGGTGCTGCCGGAGGGTGTGGTGCTGCCGGAGAGTGTCGTGGTGGAGAGTGTGGTGCCGGAGAGTGTGCTGCCGGAGAGTGTAGTGGTGGAAAGTGTGGTGCCGGAGAGTGTGGTGCCGGAGAGTGTGGTGGTGCCGGAGAGTGTGGTGGTGCCGGAGAGTGTGGTGGTGCCGGAGAGTGTGGTGGTGCCGGAGAGTGTGGTGCTGCCGGAGGGTGTGGTGCTGCCGGAGAGTGTAGTGGTGGAGAGTGTGGTGCCGGAGAGTGTGGTGCCGGAGAGTGTAGTGGTGGAGAGTGTGGTGCTGCCGCAGAGTGTGGTGCTGCCGCAGAGTGTGGTGCTGCCGCAGAGTGTGGTGCTGCCGCAGAGTGTGGCGCTGCCGGAGAGTGTGGCGCTGCCGGATAGTGTGGCGCTGCCGGAGAGTGTGGCGCTGCCGGAGAGTGTGGTGCCGGAGGGTGTGGTGCTGCCGGAGAGTGTGGTGCCGGAGAGTGTGGTGCCGGAGGGTGTGGTGCCGAAGAGTGTGGTGCCGAAGAGTGTGGTGCCGGAGGGTGTGGTGCTGGAGGGTGTGGCACTGCCAGAGAGTGTGGTGCTGCCAGAGAGTGTGGTGCCAGAGAGTGTGGTGGTGCCAGAGAGTGTGGTGGTGCCAGAGAGTGTGGTGCTGGAGGGCGTAGTACCGGATAGTGTGGTGCTGGTGAAATGTACTGCCAGAGAGTGTGGTGCCAGAGAGTGTGGTGCTGCCGGAGAGCGTGGTGTGGTGCCAGACGGTGTGATGCCGTAGAGTGTTGTGGTGCTGGAGAGTGTTGTGGTGTCGGAGAGTGTTGTGGTGTCGGAGAGTGTGGTGCCAGAGGGTGTGGTGCTTCCGGAGAGTGTGGTGCCGGAGAGTGTGGTGCTGCCGGACAGTGTGGTGCTGCCGGACAGTGTGGTGCTGCCGGACAGTGTGGTGCTACCGCAGGGTGTGGTGCTGCTGCAGGGTGTGGTGGTGCCGCAGAGTGTGGTGCTGCCGCAGAGTGTGGTGCCGGAGAGTGTAGTGCTGCCAGAGAGTGTAGTGCCGGAGAGTGTGGTGCTGGAGGGTGTGGTACTGGAGGGTGTGGTGGCAGAGAGTGTGGTGCTGGAGAGTGTGGTGCTGCCGGAGAGTGTAGTGGTAGTGATGGAGAGTGTGGTGCCGGAGAGTGTGGTGCCGGAGAGTGTGGTGCCGGAGGGTGTGGTGCCAGAGGGTGTGGTGCCAGAGGGTGTGGTGCTGCCGGAGAGTGTAGTGGTGGAAAGTGTGGTGCCGGAGTGTGGTGCCGGAGGGTGTGGTGCCGGAGAGTGTGGTGCCGGAGAGTGTGGTGCCGGAGAGTGTGGTGGTGCCGGAGAGTGTGGTGCCGGAGGGTGTGGTGCTGCCGGAGGGTGTGGTGCTGCCGGAGAGTGTCGTGGTGGAGAGTGTGGTGCCGGAGAGTGTGCTGCCGGAGAGTGTAGTGGTGGAAAGTGTGGTGCCGGAGAGTGTGGTGCCGGAGAGTGTGGTGGTGCCGGAGAGTGTGGTGGTGCCGGAGAGTGTGGTGGTGCCGGAGAGTGTGGTGGTGCCGGAGGGTGTGGTGCTGCCGGAGAGTGTAGTGGTGGAGAGTGTGGTGCCGGAGAGTGTGGTGCCGGAGAGTGTAGTGGTGGAGAGTGTGGTGCTGCCGCAGAGTGTGGTGCTGCCGCAGAGTGTGGTGCTGCCGCAGAGTGTGGCGCTGCCGGAGAGTGTGGCGCTGCCGGAGAGTGTGGCGCTGCCGGAGAGTGTGGCGCTGCCGGAGAGTGTGGTGCCGGAGGGTGTGGTGCTGCCGGAGAGTGTGGTGCCGGAGAGTGTGGTGCCGGAGGGTGTGGTGCCGAAGAGTGTGGTGCCGAAGAGTGTGGTGCCGGAGGGTGTGGTGCTGGAGGGTGTGGCACTGCCAGAGAGTGTGGTGCTGCCAGAGAGTGTGGTGCCAGAGAGTGTGGTGGTGCCAGAGAGTGTGGTGGTGCCAGAGAGTGTGGTGCTGGAGGGCGTAGTACCGGATAGTGTGGTGCTGGTGAAATGTACTGCCAGAGAGTGTGGTGCCAGAGAGTGTGGTGCTGCCGGAGAGCGTGGTGTGGTGCCAGACGGTGTGATGCCGTAGAGTGTTGTGGTGCTGGAGAGTGTTGTGGTGTCGGAGAGTGTTGTGGTGTCGGAGAGTGTGGTGCCAGAGGGTGTGGTGCTTCCGGAGAGTGTGGTGCCGGAGAGTGTGGTGCTGCCGGACAGTGTGGTGCTGCCGGACAGTGTGGTGCTGCCGGACAGTGTGGTGCTGCCGGACAGTGTGGTGCTACCGCAGGGTGTGGTGCTGCTGCAGGGTGTGGTGGTGCCGCAGAGTGTGGTGCTGCCGCAGAGTGTGGTGCCGGAGAGTGTAGTGCTGCCAGAGAGTGTAGTGCCGGAGAGTGTGGTGCTGGAGGGTGTGGTACTGGAGGGTGTGGTGGCAGAGAGTGTGGTGCTGGAGAGTGTGGTGCTGCCGGAGAGTGTAGTGGTAGTGATGGAGAGTGTGGTGCCGGAGAGTGTGGTGCCGGAGAGTGTGGTGCCGGAGGGTGTGGTGCCGGAGGGTGTGGTGCCGGAGGGTGTGGTGCTGCCGGAGAGTGTAGTGGTGGAAAGTGTGGTGCCGGAGTGTGGTGCCGGAGGGTGTGGTGCCGGAGAGTGTGGTGCCGGAGAGTGTGGTGCCGGAGAGTGTGGTGGTGCCGGAGAGTGTGGTGCCGGAGAGTGTGGTGCCGGAGAGTGTGGTGCTGCCGGAGGGTGTGGTGCTGCCGGAGAGTGTAGTGGTGGAGAGTGTGGTGCCGGAGAGTGTGGTGCCGGAGAGTGTGGTGCCGGAGAGTGTGGTGCTGCCGGAGAGTGTAGTGGTGGAAAGTGTGGTGCCGGAGTGTGGTGCCGGAGGGTGTGGTGCCGGAGAGTGTGGTGGTGCCGGAGAGTGTGGTGCCGGAGAGTGTGGTGCCGGAGAGTGTAGTGCCGGAGAGTGTAGTGCTGCCGGAGGGTGTGGTGCTGCCGGAGAGTGTAGTGGTGGAGAGTGTGGTGCCGGAGAGTGTGGTGCCGGAGAGTGTGTTGCTGCCGGAGAGTGTGTTGCTGTCGGAGAGTGTGGTGCTGTCGGAGAGTGTAGTGGTGGAGAGTGTGGTGGTGGAGAGTGTGGTGCCGGAGGGTGTGGTGCTGTCGGAGAGTGTGGTACCGGACAATGTAGTGGTGGAGAGTGTGGTGCCGGAGAGTGTGGTGGTGCCGGAGAGTGTGGTGGTGCCGGAGAGTGTGGTGCTGCCGCAGGGTGTGGTGCTGCCGCAGGGTGTGGTGCTGCCATAGGGTGTGGTGCTGCCGCAGAGTGTGGTGCTGCCGCAGAGTGTGGTGCTGCTGCAGAGTGTGGTGCTGGAGGGTGTGGCGCTGCCGGAGAGTGTGGCGCTGCCGGAGAGTGTGGTGCTGCCGGAGGGTGTGGTGCTGCCGGAGGGTGTGGTGCTGCCGGAGAGTGTAGTGGTGGAGAGTGTGGTGCCGGAGAGTGTGGTGCCGGAGAGTGTAGTGCCTGAGAGTGTGGTGCCTGAGAGTGTGGTGCCTGAGAGTGTGGTGCCGGAGAGTGTGGTGGTGCCGCAGGGTGTGGTGCTGCCGCAGGGTGTGGTGCTGCCGCAGGGTGTGGTGCTGCCGCAGGGTGTGGTGCTGCCGCAGGGTGTGGTGCTGCCGCAGAGTGTGGTGCCGGAGAGTGTGGTGCCGGAGAGTGTGGCGCTGCCGGAGAGTGTGGCGCTGCCGGAGGGTGTGGTGCTGCCGGAGGGTGTGGTGCTGCCGGAGAGTGTAGTGGTGGAGAGTGTGGTGCCGGAGAGTGTAGTGGTGGAGAGTGTGGTGCCTGAGAGTGTGGTGCCTGAGAGTGTGGTGCCGGAGAGTGTGGTGCTGTCGGAGAGTGTGGTGCCGGAGAGTGTAGTGGTGGAAAGTGTGGTGCCGGAGTGTGGTGGTGCCGGAGAGTGTGGTGGTGCCGGAGAGTGTGGTGGTGCCGGAGAGTGTAGTGGTGGAGAGTGTAGTGGTGGAGAGTGTGGTGCCGGAGAGTGTGGTACTGGAGAGTGTGGTACTGGAGAGTGTGGTGCCGGAGGGTGTGGTGCAGCCGGAGAGTGTAGTGGTGGAGAGTGTGGTGCCGGAGAGTGTGGTGCTGCCAGAGAGTGTGGTGCTGCCAGAGAGTGTGGTGCTGCCAGAGAGTGTGGTGGTGGAGAGTGTAGTGGTGGAGAGTGTGGTGCTGCCGGAGAGTGTAGTGCTGGAGAGTGTGGTGCTGGAGAGTGTGGTGCTGCCAGAGAGTGTAGTGGTGGAGAGTGTGGTGCCGGAGAGTGTGGTGCTGCCGGAGAGTGTAGTGCTGCCGGAGAGTGTAGTGCTGGAGAGTGTGGTGCTGCCGGAGAATGTGGTGCTGCCGGAGAGTGTAGTGGTGGAGAGTGTGGTGCCGGAGAGTGTAGTGCCGGAGAGTGTGGTGCCGGAGAGTGTGGTGCCGGAGAGTGTGGTGCCGGAGGGTGTGGTGCTGCCGGAGAGTGTGGTGCTGCCGGAGAGTGTGGTGCTGCCGGAGAGTGTGGTGGTGGAGAGTGTGGTGGTGGAGAGTGTGCTGCCGGAGGGTGTGGTGCTGCCGGAGAGTGTGGTGCTGCCGGAGAGTGTAGTGGTGGAGAGTGTGGTGCTGCCGGAGAGTGTGGTGCTGCCGGAGAGTGTAGTGGTGGAGAGTGTGGTGCCGGAGAGTGTATTGCCGGAGAGTGTGGTGCCAGAGAGTGTGGTGCTGCCAGAGAGTGTGGTGCTGCCAGAGAGTGTGGTGCTGCCAGAGAGTGTGGTGCTGCCAGAGAGTGTGGTGCCGGAGAGTGTGGTGCTGCCGGAGAGTGTGGTGCTGGAGAGTGTAGTGGTGGAGAGTGTGCTGCCAGAGAGTGTAGTGGTGGAGAGTGTGGTGCCGGAGAGTGTGGTGCTGCCGGAGAGTGTAGTGCTGGAGAGTGTGGTGCTGCCGGAGAGTGTGGTGCTGCCGGAGAGTGTAGTGGAGGAGAGTGTGGTGCCGGAGAGTGTAGTGGTGGAGAGTGTGGTGCCGGAGAGTGTGGTGCTGCCGGAGAGTGTAGTGCTGGAGAGTGTGGTGCCGGAGAGTGTGGTGCCGGAGAGTGTAGTGCTGGAGAGTGTGGTGCCGGAGAGTGTAGTGGTGGAGAGTGTGGTGCCGGAGAGTGTAGTGGTGGAGAGTGTAGTGGTGGAGGGTGTGGTGCCGGAGGGTGTGGTGGTGGAGAGTGTGGTGGTGGAGAGTGTGGTGCCGGCAGTAGCAGTGATGTTGCTTGCGCTAACCCTCTATTCTGTAATGACAAGCGAGGATAAGCCGATCACTTTCCTGCCTGTATTAGATCTGCCCAGCAGTGACTTGGTCCAAGCTTATTTTATTATCTGCTAATGGGTACTAACCTAATTCCTCAGAATAGCGCACACTTCAACTACAATGTTGCATTCGTGAACTTTATATACTAGGAAGGGTTCACTGCAAAGATTTGTGGACTTTGTGGCTGAATCCTCCGTCGCCAAGTACAATATACTGAATATACTGAATATATATGCTTATTTGTACTCCCTTATATCATTTTGTCTTGTTCATTTTACATTGAAGTCCACAATACATTTGTAGCACATATACACAGTTAAAACCCATTTTACATTCTGGATTTTATACTGTTTTGGTCTCTAACACAGGAGCATCCAAACTTCTTTCTTGGGCGCAGATTCATTAACCATGGAGTTTACCACACAGGTAATGCTCTGGGTTTTATGCCCGGAACTATTCAACTATCAGCCACATTAACGCATTGATTCCGTGTTAAGTGCTGGAATCGATTTGTTTCCCCACAGGACTTTGTCAAAGTGTTTGATTACACGAAACGTGTTGGGTGCCGGGAGACTGGCTAACTGTCCCTATGCTCACCTTAGGTCTTCTCTCTGCGGTCACGTTCCTTCTTTTCTGCCAGGGAGGTCCGTCCTTTGTCAAAGTGTTTGATTACACGAAACGCGTTGGGTACTGGGAGACCTGGCTATTCGCTCACCGTAAGTGACGAGGCCGTCCGCTCCGGCATTTCCGGCCACACGAACAGTATTGATGGGGAAGAAGGACCGGACCTCCCCGGGAGAAAGAAGGAACATGACCGCTGCCAGAAGAGCAAAGGTGAGCATAGGGACAGCGCCAGTGTCTTCATAACATCATGCATACGGCACCACTCCAGAGTTCTCACCCAGAACCCCGCCGCCCGCCTCCCGTACCTACTCCTCAAAGAACATTTTTGTGCAAATATCTATATTCAAAGCTTACACTATTTGTCACCTTTTTTAAGTGTCTCAGCAATGCTTTTATTCATTTATTATTTCTTATCATTTATTTATTCAGTTATTTTATTATTTTTATTTACACGTATTTATTGCCATTTTCTTTCTATCGTCAGACTGTTGTATATAATAATTATTATTATTATTATCCTTTATTTATATGGCGCCACAAGGGTTCCACAGCGCCTTACATAGTACATAAACATAGTGCACAAACATAGTACATAAACATGGTACATAAACATGGTACATAAACAGTTTAAGACATTACAAGACAAGTACATGGTATATAAACACTGCTGCAACAGACGCAGGATGGCAAATGTCACGGGTTAGGTGCTTTTTGAGTATAGAGCAGATAATATAAGTAAAGAAAGGAGAAGCACAAGAGGATAGAGGGCCCTGCTCGTGAGAGCTTACATTCTAGAGGGGATGGGCAGATAATATAATCACTAGCTGCCGATATGCGCCAGTGCTGGCTCAGAACATGACTTAGTTGGTAGTAACATTTGTACAGCTCGTATTTTGGCCTCAATATAAACAGGGTTGAATAATACATAAAGTGGTGCAATGGTCTCACTCTCCGCCAGGGTCGTATCAATCCCTTGGCCAGGATGGGACTCACCAGGGGCGCTAGCCAAAGAGGGGTGCCACCCGTGGTCAGGGTAGAATCACATAGTAGTGGCAGTAACTGGGGTACTACTGCGTAGCGTAAGGCAGGCTTGCCTACCCTCCTGATTTGGTCGGGAGCCTCCCGAATATCGGGTGCCGCTCCCGACCCCCCGGAAAGGCAGCCAAGCCTCACGGCTGCCGCCTACCCCGCCCCTCGAACTACTACTAAAAAACCCCGCAGCGAGGGGGCCCGATGATGCGATTCGCACTGAATCGCGTCATCGTGGCTCCACCTCCTGCTTCACAATGCCTTTTTCCCGGCATTGTGAAGGGGCGGGGCCACGATGATGCGATCGTGCGGTCACGCCCCCAAAACGGCATCATAGCCCGGCCACGCCCCCCACAGAATGCAGGCATTCAGCTCCCTCCCGGAAGGAGGGAGCTGAATGTCGGCAAGTATGGCGTAAGGGACACTGCTATGTGGTATAATGTGAGTAAGGGGCACTGCTATGTGGTATAATGTGAGTAAGGGGCACTGCTATGCGGTATAATGTGAGTAAGAGGCACTGCTATGTGGTATAATGTGAGTAAGGGGCACTGCTATGTGGTATAATGTGAGTAAGGGGCACTGCTATGTGGTATAATGTGAGTAAGGGGCACTACTATGCGGTATAATGTGAGTAAGGGGCACTACTATGCGATATAATGTGAGTAAGGGGCACTACTATGCGGTATAATGTGAGTAAGGGGCACAACTGTATAGTGTAACTTGAATTGGGGGTACTGTTGTGTGGCCATGGCCCTTCCCCACAAGACCACATCCCTTTTTCAGCACGCTCGCCTTCTCTATTTCAAATATATGGGGGGGGTCTCCAGTCTCTTACTTTGCCAGGGGTGCTTGGACCCCTAGATACACCCCTGCTCTCCGCTATCTTTTCATCTCCAAGCAATATCTAGCAGTACTGCTTATGGACATTACAGTAGGATGGTCACTGGTTGTTCTAGCATACAGTATCTGAGGTTAGTTAGCTTTGCAGACCCCGACCCCCCCCCCTCTCCCCCCTCTCCCCCCCCTTTCTCCCCCCCCTTTCCCCCCCCCCCTTAGCCTCCCTCAGGGTGCCTGAATAGTCACTGCAGTCTGGGATTCATTAAATCAACTTGTAAGAGTGTTTGAGGAGCACTTGCTAAACTGGATTTAAAGGGAAAAGCTTTAGGGTCCGTGAAGAAGTGACTGTATAACAAGTAAAAGCTTACTTCGCAGTAATTGAAGCTCAGTCATAAAAGTGAGATTGGTCTTTTTTCTGAGAGGCGATTTTCACATCGCTGCTAATCAGTTTAGTGCTGGGGACAGACTCTCCTCATCTCCCAGACACAGGAAAGGTGGCTTGTGGGTTTTTGATGTAATTAGGCCATTGTCTGTACATTCATGTGAGATCAGTAAACAAGTTGGTGTTCCTACCTGTAGTTACTTTCATTCAGAACATCCTCTCATTTCTATTCACTTATAATTGTCACATATCTAATGCTGGGTACACAGCTATCACGTTCAGGTCTAATGCTGGGTACACACTGGAGGATACATCGCTCATACAGCTCATACAGCTGACCAACGATATATCGTCCCAACCATCCACAAGTGTGTACACCCAAAATATCTGTGAACGTCGTCAGCAGATGTGATATATCTTTCAGATATATAGTACACTACATGTGTACACGTACAACCTGTGTGTATGTGTATATATCTTTCTGTGTGTCTGTGTGTGCATGTAACTGTGTGTGCGTATGTGTCTGTGTATCTGTGTGTGTGTCTGTGTATATATCTGTGCGTGTGCGTATGTCTGTGTGTGTGTGTCTGTATCTGTGTGTGTGTGTCTGTGTATATGTGTGTGTGTCTGTGTATATGTGTGTGTCTGTGTGTGTATATCTGTGTGTGTCTGTGTATATGTGTGTGTCTGTATCTGTGTGTGTGTGTCTGTGTGTATCTGTGTGTCTGTATCTGTGTGTGTGTGTCTGTGTATATGTGTGTGTCTGTGTGTGTGTCTGTGTATCTGTGTGTGTGTCTGTGTATATATCTGTGCGTGTGCGTATGTCTGTGTGTGTGTGTCTGTATCTGTGTGTGTGTGTCTGTGTATATGTGTGTGTGTCTGTGTATATGTGTGTGTCTGTGTGTGTATATCTGTGTGTGTCTGTGTATATGTGTGTGTCTGTATCTGTGTGTGTGTGTCTGTGTGTATCTGTGTGTCTGTATCTGTGTGTGTGTGTCTGTGTATATGTGTGTGTCTGTGTGTGTGTCTGTGTATCTGTGTGTGTGTCTGTGTATATATCTGTGCGTGTGCGTATGTCTGTGTGTGTGTGTCTGTATCTGTGTGTGTGTGTCTGTGTATATGTGTGTGTGTCTGTGTATATGTGTGTGTCTGTGTGTGTATATCTGTGTGTGTCTGTGTATATGTGTGTGTCTGTATCTGTGTGTGTGTGTCTGTGTGTATCTGTGTGTCTGTATCTGTGTGTGTGTGTCTGTGTATATATGTGTGTCTGTGTGTGTGTCTGTGTATATGTGTGTGTCTGTGTATATGTGTGTGTATATGTGTGCGTGTGTCTGTGTATATGTGTGTGTCTGTGTATATGTGTGTGTATATGTGTGCGTGTGTCTGTGTATATGTGTGTGTCTGTGTATATGTGTGTGTATATGTGTGTGTCTGTGTATATGTGTGTGTATATGTGTGCGTGTGTCTGTGTGCGCGTATGTCTGTGTATATGTGTGTGTGTCTGTGTATATGTGTGTGGGTGTGTCTGTGTGTGTGTGTCTGTCTGTGTGTATGTGTGTGTGTGTCTGTGTATCTGTGTGTGTGTGTCTGTGTATCTGTGTGTGTGCGTGTGTTTGTGTGTGCGTATGTGTCTGTATCTGTGTGTGTGTGTCTGTGTATATGTGTGTGTCTGTGTATATCTGTGTGTCTGTATCTGTGTGTGTGTGTCTGTGTATATGTGTGTGTCTGTGTGTGTATATCTGTGTGTGTCTGTGTATATGTGTGTGTATATGTGTGCGTGTGTCTGTGTATATGTGTGTGTCTGTGTATATGTGTGTGTATATGTGTGTGTCTGTGTATATGTGTGTGTATATGTGTGTGTCTGTGTATATGTGTGTGTATATCTGTGTGTGTGTCTGTGTGTGTGTATGTGTCTGTGTGTGTGTCTGTGTGTGTGTGTCTGTGTGTGTATATGTCTGTGTGTGTGTGTGTGTCTGTGTGTGTGTGTTTGTGTATAATGAAAACTGAGGAGCTGATTTATGAAAGACAAATTTCCCCCATTATCTGTAAGTTATTATAGCTGCCTGTAATACAGAATAACTTTTTGGCCCGATTTAGCACCATTCATTTGCCTGGACAGTGGTACCAATAAGAGGCAGAATACTGGGTAGTACACGATCTCTGTGCATTGTAATTCTACGCTGCTTATAGGGCCCAATGACTGACACTATATATTTATAGATATAGTTATTGGGGCCAATCTTAGATATACAGAGCTTGATAAATTGGCCATTTCCAATGCTTTTGCCATGATACACAGGTGATAATACTCTAATAATAAATAGCCCCGATACATAAATAATGGAGAATTCCTTCAATGGATGTTTTCTAAAGACTGACTGCAAAACTACTGTAATAAAGTGACCCCTTAGAAATAAAATGGCTACTACCATTTACTTACATGAGGGGGACACAAAGTGGCGTGTATATATTGTATGACGGTACAGATGGGTATACGGAGGATTATAACGAGCGTCTGGTATTTCTGTCTATCTGTCTGACGCAATAAAAGCCATATCTCATTAAGCATTACAATATCATTTACTAAAACACATTCATTCTAACACATTGTAATGACACTTAGGTTATTTAAACAAAAGCAGATAATGGTAAATAGCACCTGAGTAGTGGCAGTAATAATACAATGTCTGTGATGTAATATGTATCAGTATATACTGGCTGTGATGTAATATGTATCAGTATATACTGGCTGTGATGTAATATGTATCAGTATATACTGGCTGTGATGTAATATGTATCAGTATATACTGGCTGTGATGTAATATGTATCAGTATATATATATATATATATATATATATACTGGCTGTGTGTTCTCCCTTCTCTTGTCCTCTCCTCTCCGTCCTCATCTATATTGCTGAGCTAATAAATATGTCACCATCAAATGACTCTAATGTAGCGTCTTGTTCATGCCCTCTTGTAATTCTTTGTCCCCCTTTCAGAAGTATTTATATTAGTTGCCCAGTTACCATGTCACCATTAATAATGTCAGCAGCACAATTAGGCTGCGGGGGAGGGTTAGGATTAGGCTGCGGGGGAGGATTAGGGTTAGGATGTGAGGGAGGGATAGGATTAGGCTGCGGGGGAGGGTTATGGTTAGGCTGCGGGGGAGGGTTAGGGTTAGGATGTGAGGGAGGGATAGGATTAGGCTGCGGGGGAGGGTTAGGGTTAGGATGTGAGGGAGGGATAGGATTAGGCTGCGGGGGAGGGTTAGGATTAGGCTGCGGGGGAGGATTAGGGTTAGGATGTGAGGGAGGGATAGGATTAGGCTGCGGGGGAGGGTTATGGTTAGGCTGCCGGGGAGGGTTAGGGTTAGGATGTGAGGGAGGGATAGGATTAGGCTGCGGGGGAGGGTTAGGGTTAGGATGTGAGGGAGGGATAGGATTAGGCTGCGGGGGAGGGTTAGGATTAGGCTGCGGGGGAGGATTAGGGTTAGGATGTGAGGGAGGGATAGGATTAGGCTGCGGGGGAGGGTTATGGTTAGGCTGCGGGGGAGGGTTAGGGTTAGGATGTGAGGGAGGGATAGGATTAGGCTGCGGGGGAGGGTTAGGGTTAGGATGTGAGGGAGGGATAGGATTAGGCTGCGGGGGAGGGTTAGGATTAGGCTGCGGGGGAGGATTAGGGTTAGGATGTGAGGGAGGGATAGGATTAGGCTGCGGGGGAGGGTTATGGTTAGGCTGCGGGGGAGGTTTAGGGTTAGGATGTGAGGGAGGGATAGGATTAGGCTGCGGGGGAGGGTTAGGGTTAGGCTGCGGGGGAGGGATAGGATTAGGCTGCGGGGGAGGGATAGGATTAGGCTGCGGGGGAGGGTTAGGGTTAGGCTGCGGGGGAGGATTAGGGTTAGGATGTGAGGGAGGGTTAGGGTTAGGCTGCGGGGGAGGGATAGGGTTAGGCTGCGGGGGAGGGATAGGGTTAGGCTGCGGGGGAGGGATAGGGTTAGGCTGCGGGGGAGGATTAGGGTTAGGCACCATCAGGAATGTTAGGGTTAGACTGCGGGGAAGGGATAGGATTAGGCTGCGGGGGAGGGTTAGGGTTAGGCTGTGAGGGAGGATTAGGGTTAGGCACCATCAGGAATGTTAGGGTTAGACTGCGGGGGAGGGATAGGATTAGGCTGCGGGGGAGGGTTAGGCTGTGAGGGAGGATTAGGGTTAGGCACTATCAGGAATGTTAGGGTTAGGCTGCGTGTGAGGGTTAGGCTGCGGGGGGAGGTTAGGGTTAGGCTGCATGTGAGGGTTAGGCTGCGGTGGGAGGTTTGGGTTAGGCTGCGGGAGAGGGTTAGGGCTAGGCTGTGGGGGGAGGTTAGGGCTAGGCACCATCAGGAGGGTTAGGCGGCGGGGGAGGGTGGGGGCTTGGATGCGAGGGGGAGGTTAGGGTTAGGCACCATCAGGAGTGTTAGGGTTAGGCTGCGGGGGAGGCGGACGGCTAGGCTGCAGGGGTGGTTAGGTTTAGGCTGCGGAGGAGGGTTAGCGCTAGGCTGCAGGGGAGGGCTAGGGCTAGGCACCATCAGGAGCGTTACGGTTAGGCTGAGGGGGAGGGCTAGACTGCGGGAAGGGTTAAGGCTAGGCTGCGGGGGAAGGGTTAGGGCTAGGCTGCGGGGGGAGGTTAGGCTAAGGCTACGGGGGAGGGTTAGGGCTAGACTGTGACTAAGCTAAGCAGCAGCAGTGGGTGGTACAAAAATGTGGCAGTTCAACTTCCAACATGGCACATTAGGAAACAAATGTTTTTATTATTCAAGAGAGGACTGAGGGAGTTGGAGTATGTATGTAGTTGAAGGCATGGACAGGAAGGGTTTGGTAGTAAATTTAATTACATTTTTTTATTCCAAAGTAAATTTATGAGTGAGAAAGGGAGGGGAGGAGGCATTTACAAAAAAATATTTTACTCATTCACATCAGCCCTTGCCCCAGAAGAATTCTTGAGCGCTATACCTGCTGCTGGGAGTTGATTTTCTCATCCCAGAAGGGGACCGGGAAGACTTCTAGTAGTGCTCTCCACATGAAAAAGCATTTCCCAACCTGTACAGGGACATTAAAAAAACATACAACTTAACTAGCACAAAGATATTAAGGGGTAAATTTAATTTACTAAAGTGAGAGTTTTTAGAAGTGCGTTTTAGAAGTGATGTTGCCCATAGCAACCAATCAGATTCTACTTAACATCAGTTTCTAGAAGATAATAGCTAGAATCTGATTATTTTTTATAGGCAAGCAACATCACTTCTAAAACTCACTTCTAAAAACTCACTTTAGAAAATTAAAATGACCCATTAAGGTCTTACGTTTTGTCTTTCTTGAGAATCCTACGACAACTTCTGCTGCTAGGAGTGGATTTTCATCCCAGAAGGGGACCAGGAAGACTGTTTCCAAACAATTGACTGTAAAATAATCCTTTGCAAAGCTTCTACATTGAACATTTCCCAACCTGTACAGGGACATTTAAAAAAACATAGTTAGTGGCCTCAAAGTGCCACTTTACCAGCACATGTATATGGGCAAGCGTAAGATCTATGGACCTCATTCAGAGTCAGTCGTAAGCTGCCGAGGCTACGAGACCTTGTGATCCAAAATGCTGTAGATCGTACGGCTTACGAGCAGGAAGTGGCTTCCGAGAGTTGATTGACAGGAAAGGCCGTTTGTGGGTGATGACGGGGGTGGTGGTCTGAAAACGCAGGCGTGCCTCAGCGTTTTGAGGGCGTTTTAGGGGCGTACATAAATTATCTGCTATGACCGACATAGAAGGTCGGAAGTAGTAAAACGTCACTCTGCGAGCAGGTTAGAGGCCTGGCTGATTGTACAGCATGAGGTTGGGTATGTGCTCTCGCAAGCCCTAGAGTACAATCGATACTATCGAATGTTATTGATGTTTCTATTTTGTGCCACACAAAGCAAGCAGCTAATAATCATTTGTTGAAGCTAATAACACTGCTAATTGGCTTGTAATTGATTCAGTTGCGTTTGCATTAGCGAATAATAAGAATAAATAAATGTCATGGTGACGGCTTATTCTATGCCGTTTTTTGTTAATTTTTGGTGTAATTTGCATTATTTAGCCTGCACCAGTCTTTTCAACACAACACAAGCGGCCGCAACCATCAGAAGAAAAGTAACATACAGCGACTGACAACGATTGACTCGATCGTTAGCTGCTATCACTCGTTAGCTAGAGGAGGTGCATTGTTAACGTATGGGCGTCACTTTGGTTGCGACCGACCGGCCGTGCGATTGCTTCCTGTTTCAGTTTCTCGGTCGTTAGGCGTACGACCGAGCGGCCACTTACGACCGACTCTGAATGAGGTCCTATGATTTAAGGCAGGGGTAGCCAACCCTGGTCCTCGAGAGCTACCAACAGTGCATGTTTTCCAGGTCTCCTCACAGAATCTAAAGTGTAATAATGAACTCCACCTATGGATCTTTTCAAATGTGTTTCTGAGTAATGAATACACCTGTGCACCAGCAAGGTGGTCTGGAAAATGTGACCTGTTAGTAGCTCTCGAGGACCGAGGTTGGCTACCCCTGATTTAAGGCTTACGTTGTGTCTTTCTTTGGAATTCTTGAGCACCATGCCTGCTGCTTGGAATGGATTTTCATCCCAAAAGGGATGAAGAAATAGTTTTTTCTTCCCAACGGACACGGGGCCTGATTCAGACCCACTCGCGAGCGCTATGCGCTCGCAAGCGGGTCGATTGTTAGGTAGTGCGCTCGCATCCAAAAGGGGCGGATGTCGATGTTGATCGACAGCTCGCCAGTTTGGAAGGCGGGGCGGGGGGGTGGCTGGGCAAACGGAGGCGTTCCTGCAGGAATGCCTGTCGTTTGTGGGCGGCCCTACTGACATCACGAGTGATGTCAGTAGGTGGACTTCCTGCTCTATTAGAGCAGGAAGTCCACTGGGGCTTGCGGCAACGAGACTCTACCGCAAGGGTCTCGTCGCCAGCACGATGGTCGCAAAGATTTTGACC